>OX030949.1:171394366-171436866 GCA_943735915.1 Pherbina coryleti | reverse complement strand
ACCATGCTGTCTGGCTGGCTTGTTGCAGCGAGAACAGATGCATCTTGCAAGTATTTAAAAATACCAAATAAACAAACAACAACAACAACAACAACAACAGCACTAACAACAACAACAATAACAACAACAAGAACAACGACAAAAACAACTCATCAACAGCATTTTTGTCACTTGCGAAAAATATCTAAATTAAAATCGATTTTACGTTTTAGGGACCAGCAGTAGTCTGCCAGCATGTTTATGGAATTTTTTCCCTGAAAGCCGGTTTCTATAGCTTCCATCTCCTGGTGGAACCTTTCTCCTTGTTCATCACTAAACTGCCCAAGGCTATTCGGGAAAAAGTTTATATGGGAGTGCAAAAAATGTATTTTGATTGACCCATTTCTTCGTAAGCACTTAAAAATTCATTTACAACATCTAAGTAATTTCGACTCTTCTTCTTGCAGAGGAAATAAATGCATAACGAAATAAAACTATTCCAAGCTCTTTTTTTCAACTGGATTTAATTTAGAAACGAAATCAGTGTCCAAGAAAATTTTCCGAATTTATGGGCCCACAAATAAACCTTAGAATAACCGAAATGAATAAATAACTTTTATAAAAGATTTGAACGTGCAGGATACTTTCTTTGATTTTGGCCTCACTTAACCTAGGAAACGCTGCAATCAGATTTTTTTTTTTTAGCTTTGAACCAAGAATTTCAGGTGGAATACCTATTCAGTCAAGTCTGCCTTGGTTCGAAAATGGGATGATAGATTAGTGGGAAGGAAAGGGCAATCAAGTGAAACACGTGTAGGATGTTCTAAGCGTGGTGGAAAGCCAAAGAAACATATGAATTTGAATCAGACGCAAGTGTTATGCCTTTACCTCAGTCAATTCAAGTTATAAGTCAATCTCATCCACAAACTTCTCTACCATCAACTACAACTTCATGTCGTAAATATTGATGAATTTTTAATTTCAGTTAATTAGAAATGAGGATAGAAAATTAAGAAAGGTTTAAAGCGAAGGACCATGGCCTGGCCAGGAATCGAACCCGGGACCTCTGGGGTGGCAGTCGAGCACGCTACCAACTCGACTACCGAGGCCGCGGTAGGATTACATTTTCAGGTCGCACCAGTGGAGTATTCAAAACATATTTTTTGCCAACTTGAAATGAAGCACGCAGTGGCTACTCCTTTTGCTTATATTTATTAGTCGCACGACTATCCCATTCGCAAATAATGCAAGGATACTTGGTATTCCAAACAGTATTGTTAGAGCCTTTAAGTCGGCGACATACATATATCAGAATTTAACATATCAAGAATCACACAAAAAGTTTTTAAATAAATCATACTCTTGCAAGATCCCTCAATAAACAAACGCCATTTATTCGGAGCGTGTTTGTGGTTGAAAACTGCAAACAGTTCCGTCACATCCGGGCAATACACCAGTTTTATGATAATAAATATATATAAACGAAAAAGGTCAAAAAAACATTTTTAGAAAAAAAAAAATTTTTTTTGTATTTTATTACGAATACTAAAAATTCGATAGTGCTTTTGTATTTCAGCCAATTGAAGTAAATGATAGCTTGTTGAACACAATATTTAACAGGCTTTCAGAATCCTGCTAAAACTAATAGTGCCACAAAACAAAATTTGTCAACAAAAATTTGTTGAAGTTGAAAAAATTAAAAAAAAATGAGAAATTTTCAAATGATTTTACCTGTAACTTTATCAATTCTTTTTGTAAAAAAACGGTCTATATATTATATTAAGGGTATATTTTTCTTCTTTTTATCAATGTTTAAATTTTTTAAATTGAGCTAGATATAACGGAGTTACATAACAAACTATACATGCACCTACCTAAAATCGGTTTTTTTACCACAAATCCCGATTTTGAGGGTATATTCAAAAAACTAAGTATGCAGTTATCTTATGTTCAACCAGGCCTACAACCTCTTCTATGTCTCGAGGCAAGTTTTTTGATTTGTTTTCATTTTGTAACACCGTGTAATTATTAGCTGTTATATGGAATAAGGTCAAGACGGTTACAGTCAGAAACTTCATCATAAAAAAATTATTTTAAAAGTGAGGTCTCCTAGACCCCACGTCAGGGATATTGTTATATTTCGAGCACGTCAGTTGCAGAGGGTGAAGCCACCTTTATGAGTTGACTTTCTCCATATATTCACTAAAATGAAATGAAAAAATTTCTCGAAAAATATTTCCTTAAATTTTCATATAGTTGCAACTCTCAGCACTAGCTATTTAAAATTCATCACTTAAAACTAACCCAAACTATCAACTAGATGACACTCATACATTCAAGATAGTCGTAGTAAAAACTGAAAGCCCTGCTATAAATACGTAAGTTATAAAGGCAGATAAAAACCAATTTCGTAATTATTCTGAATTATTGAGGAATTATAGAGCACAAATATTGTTGTATGTATGTGATACTTGAAAAAAGCCACATATTGATTTAGCTTATCAATAATTATGGCACAATAAAATGTTTGGCCACATTTACACTCAGAATGCTTTGGCAGCTAAGCGGAAACGAAGAAAAAACCAATAAAAAAAAAAAAAAATAATAAAACAGAATTTATACAAAAAAAGCATGCATTTTTGCTCGTATTTCCATTCACATACACAAACACATACAGACTTTCTCACACACAGCCACACACTCGAAAAATTTTTCGTACACATTGCGTTGCTCGTTAGTAAGTCTATTCATGATGAAATGTCAAAGCATACTGAGCATCTTTCTCTTTGACACCATGTCTGAAATCCCACGTGATCTGTCAAATACTAATGCATGAAAATCATAACCTCAAAAAAATCACCCTTTACTTATTTCTTCGAGTACATTCACTGATGTGCTTGTTTTTGTTATTGTTGTTGCAGAAATAAATTTAAAAAAACACCAAAATATATAAAAAAAACTGTTTTGATGCTGCGCTCAAAATAGACTCATCGCATCGATCACACCACGCTACATAAACTGTAATAATAGCGCGCAACTGTTGCTGCCACCGCTGCTGCTGCTTGCTGACGACTTAACTGCAACGCTTAAGTAGTGCGGCGTTTAGGGTGTGGCATGAGGCGGCAAGAGGAGGTGAAAAATAATGCAATCTAAACAAAGCGTTACGGCGAGACGATGTTCGTTAAGATTGTGCTGCTCACTTAGGGCGACGTACAAGCTGCAGCAACATCAACAACACCAACCAACAAGCACAGCAACATAAAAGCTGACCCTTAAAAAAAACACCACTCTTTCAAAATATCAACAACTAATTTGTTGTTGCTGCCGCATAGAATCGCATCAACTAAACTGACTTCTGTGGGACGACCTCACTTGCAATGTTGCCGCCGCAGCATTTCGTCGTGTTAATCCGTGAAATACGGTCCTCCGTCCAACCGAATTTCGTTCTGTTCTAGCAGCAGTTTTCTTGGCTGTCTGGTGCACTGCTTAATATGTTGATGCTTCTGGTATAATTTCTGTAATTTTTTTCTTTTTGTTTTGTTGCAACAAACTGTTGCCAAAATAAGCCGCCGCTATGCACAACGCCATAGTTTTTACTCAACCTAAAAATTTAAATTTTTTCTTTTTTGTTTTTTTAATAGAATATTTATGTTAAGCTCAAAAATGCAAACAAGGACAACAACAGCCGTTGACTGCTATAAAGCTTGTAAAAAAAAAATATATCAGCAACATCCGCTTGGTGCGTATTGCAGCAGTGACACAAATTAGTGTCGCTTGCCTTGCGACAAGCTTCTTGATATATTTTTTTCTTCTATACAAATTTTTCAAACGCTGCAATTTAAAAATCAGTAGCGTCTATGACAAACGAAATTAATTTCCTGCAACTAAATGACGCGTTTCTCGCAACTGACTATTATTATGACAACTGTTGAAATATTTGCAAATAACGATATCAAGCACGACAAACGAAGTTTGTTTGCGACAAACTGGCGATAATTTTTTTTTCTTTGCGTGTATACGAGGGAAAGGTAAAAATTCTCTGAAAAATTAATCGAAAAATTATTTATTTGGTCAAAACTCATTTTATTTCTCAACATAATCCTCTTGTAGCTCAACATATTTCGTTCAACATTTTTCTTTCACCAAAGACCTTATCGTTAGAACCAAATTCCACCTTCTGTTTCTTCATTTTAAAATAGATTAAAGTCGCCGAGAGCTGAATCTGGAGCATACGGTGAATGATGAATAAATTCGTAGCACAATTCATCGCATTTTGCCGTTGCGACTGTCGTGAGTTGTCCTGGTGGAAGATCACTTTTTCTTTGCCAAATGAGGCTTTTGCTAAAATTGGCGTCGAATCGATCCAACAGCCCTGCATAATATACGCCACTGATCTTTTTGCCCATTTCAAGGTAATTGATATGAACGATACCGTGTGTATCGCAAAAAAACTTTCGCCATAACTAGGTTGGCCGATAAGCCAGGACAAGTCCACTGTTTCGACTCTTCTTTAGTTTCTGGTGTATTGTGATGGCACATCCATGTTTTGTTCACGTTTACGAAACGGGGCAAAAAGTCTTTCTTTTTGCGGTTGATCATCACCAAACACAAACCCACAAACCCTCAAGAACTGGACCAGCTAGTTATCTCGACTGAGAAGGGCTAATGTTCATATTCTCAAGCAGCCTTGCATACCATAGTTTACTCTCTTAGATTTATTATTATTCGTAAAAAGGTGACGACCGATCGATTTTTGTGTCAGATGGGGGATTTGAACCACGAACCTCGCGTTTTGTAATATTTGCATGAAAAAGTTCACGAACGTAAACGTGTTTCGCCACGGCCGCCAGGATTTCCATATTTAAAGCGCTTAAAAGCTTTCGAAAGCTTTTCATCTTACTCTCTTACAGCATTTGGAACTCTCGATCATTTTTCACTCTATTGTAATTTCCACTCATCTTACAACTTATCTAATTCTTTGCGTTTTTCCTGTTCTTTTGTTTTTTTTTTCATTCATTCCTTCGATGATCTCTATCTACTTTTCGTCATCGTGATTTAATTTTTTTTTCTGTTCAAAACTATGCCTTGCAGATTACTCATTACAACAACAGCAATATCAGCAATAGCAACAGCAACATCAACATCGCATGCGATCATAAACTATTTCTGCTTGCTTATTACATCTTTTTGTTTTTGTGTTTTTATTTTCTGTCACATTTTTATATAAATTTAACTTTTTTTAAAGATCGTCAAAGAAACACCCACAATATTTTGTATTTATCACTTGTTCTTCATTTGTGAGTTGTTGTTATTTAATTGGATTTTTATTCAAATTATTAATAATAGTTTTTTTTTTTTTCTTACAGAAATGTGTGTCAACGTTGTTTTTGTTGTTGCCTTATTTTGATTCTATTTTTCTGCTGACTTTATAAAGCAAAAAATAGTCACGCTCGTGATTCATGCAGGCTATGTTGCTTGTTGAAAAAGCTGCGAGAATTCTGCGTAATTTTTTTCATAACCATAAAAAGTCAAAACAAACAGCTAGACAGCAAGACAGCAAAAACAAATTGTTGCTTTTGCTTGATTGAAAGATTTGCATTTTTGTTTTTTTTCTTTTTGTCTTGAATAGCGATGGAAGCAATAAATTAAAATTATGCAAATTTTTGAATCTAGGTTAGAAAAAAAAATTTAATTTTTTCTCTTAAAATTTATTAAATTATTAATTGGTGAAATTTGTTATTGTGTGAAATTATTATTATTAATGAGCAAAATTTTTAAAAATCAAGATTTTCTACAAAACCGTGAGAAGGGGTGTACTTTGGTAAAGGGATATACATACTTGACATACCTTTATCGTCCAACAGACGATTTAAAAACTTCTCGTAATTGTAGAAGATTGAACTAAAATGGGCTCCAAGCAAAAAATACTTTACTTGTAGAACACTGCTTCGGTTCTCATTGCCTGCTAAAACAAAAAAAAAATCAGCTTAATAACAATGAAAAAGGTCAATGGAACCAATGCTTATATCTTTATGTTGCATGCATCGTTATCAAACTTAGGAGTTCCTAACAAATTTAAGGTGAAACGAAGGTGAAATCACACTAACTTCACCCTCAATTTCCTCAATGTCAGAATGCTAAGTTCCTAGTACACCATCACAGCCACAAACGATAACACAAGTTGAATTAAATGATCTTGTAAGGAACTAAGAATTGCCAAAGTGCAAAGCAGAAAAACTTCTAGGCTCGAGACTGCAATAATGGAACCTTTTGAACAATAATACGCCTGTAACTATTTTCGCCTTGTCGCAAAAAACTTCTTCGGATATAAGAGGAGTGATAACTATGCTGAACTTATTGAAAATATGTTATCATCATACATGCAAAGAAAAAAACACGTTTATCGACAGTTTGCGGCAAACGAACTTCGTTTGTCGCGCTTGAAAGTGTACTTTTCAACAGTTGTCATAATAATTCATTTCATAAAATTAATTTCGTTTGTCATAAACGCGAATGATTTTTAAATTGCAGCAATTGAAAAATTTGTTTTTCCCAACTGGAAACTTCGGTTGTTTTCCCTTCATTGTATAAACCTAACGCGTATAGTTCAGAGTTACTTTTTGGACTTTTGGACAGTTATAGGTCGCACAGTTTTAGAAATCGTATTCGCCCTCAAATCACATGTACAATTCCACTGGTAACATTTTATGGGCGTTGAAATAGGGGCTTGGCACTTTTCATCAGCCCAAATTTTCGGCATAACTTTCGAACTATAAGTCACAAATCAGTGAAACTCGGTAGGAACTTCCTATTTAGTAGTGTTCTTCGTCTAGATAAATTTCACGAGCATTAGACAAGGGGGCGTGGCACCACCCAAATTACTCAAAGTTCTTATATCGAATAGCTTTGGAAGTAAATGCCTTATAACAATGAAACTCAAAATGGAGTTCCCACTTGGTGACATCCTTCTACTAGAGAGTAGAATATGGGAAGTAGGGTATGGGTACGGGCATTGGACAAAGGGGTGTAAAAAAAAAAAAAAATAAATATCTGGCCATTTCAGCCCTTGAAAGGACTTTGACCTAGCTTCTTATGATCAATTGTGTTGTGCGTACTATTAAGTTTGTACACAATTGACCGAGAACCGGACCTGCATGTTTAACACCGACTCCGAACGGCGATGAACGGAATGTTCTTGTTCTCAAAAAGCTTTACATGGCATTTTGAATACTCTCTGAGGTTTGCCATTGTCTGCAGAGAGGTGGCGGCCGTACAGAAAATTTATTTTAATTCAAATAATTTTCTGTCGCTGCTGGGGTTTGAACTTGAGTCTCCAGGTTCGTTGACATTTCGGCTACGCACTTTAACCAACTACGCCACGCACTTTAACGGACGCCACAAAGGGGTGTGCCTCCGCATATACAAGCCAAATTTTTGATATCGAATAGCCTTGAAAGTTAAAGTCCCAGAACATGGAAACTCAGAATGGAGTTGCTATTTTGTGATTTCCTGCTGGCGGGTGCGTATGATGCGGTATGAATTCGGTTACGTTTGCACATGAGTAAAGAAAGAAAAAAAATGTTTTCGATAAAATATTAAAAAAAAAACATAATTTGTAAATTGTCGAATTTCAAACAAAGGCATATACAAAGGTATATATAAGATATATTTTTAAGTTTATGACAACTGAATATTCGTTTGCGGCAAATACAACTCAGTTGCGATAAATGAAAAAGTTCTTTGCGTGTATGATCATATGTTGTCATATAACCAAAAACTGAGTTGTACGTAACATGTCCTTGAAAATCCACTTTTAATTTTTTCATCTGGACTTCTTTCCGGAAAATTGTAAGGGTTTAGCGATGAACATGGGGAAAATTTTCATCAAGACATCACAAGCATAAGGAAGGAAAATACTACAGGGCAGCAAGAAAACCCATGCTAATGAATAGAAGGGTTCGCGTGTTTGTTAATTAGTGTTGTTAATTTTTGCAAAATTTTTTTTATTTTTTTTTTTTTTTTTTTTTTTCGTAAAAACCGAAGCTATGAAATACAATTGTTGGCTTTGTATTCAGCATACGAAAAGAATTAAAAAGAGCTTCTTTACCTGCAGAATAGTTTTTAAGGTCAAAATTTGGAGACTAGTGTTATTAAAGAAAAAGTTTTGAAAATATTATAATTTATAACTATTTACAACTGTATACAACTATGTATATACAACTTTAAGAAAACAAAAAAATTTTCATTTCATAATTTATTATGAATGAAACGCATATAAAGAAGTAATCATTTAGGATTTATTTATAATCTATGTGGAAAAAGTCATTGTTAGTTATCTTCCCTGAACTAGTTTGTGATGAAGTTTTTTTTTAAAAAATTAATTATTCAACGTAAACTCTCACTTTTTGCCAAACCTTCGCTTATGGTTTAGTGTGAAACTTGAAAAACTCGTACAAAATTGATATCATATCCTTTCGCTTTTACCGAAGTTAGTATTTTTAGACATATGTAAATAGTTTGCTGGTCTTTTATATATCCACCCAACAATAATAAAAATTTGTTATAAAATAGATTTTGCAAAATATTGCAAGCAATTTTTTTTTTTTTGTTTTTAAATAAATCCCTTTTCAAATAATTCTCTTTTAAATAAAAAAAAAACAGTATCTTCCCCAAGCTGTACGCTTTTGACAAATAAATCTTTCGATCAGCCAGTGAAGAAAAACAAGCACATCCACTAAAAAGATAAAATAGCTTAGTAATTTCTGAGCCAAAACGCAATTTCCATAATTTTTGTAAACAAAAAATTTGCAAATAAATTTAGAATCTTTTATTTTTTATGCCGTAACCTTGTTTGGGGTTTAGTAAACAACAACTTGCCCAAAAATATGATATTTTTCACTCGCAAATTTTTTGTTTTTTTCTTTTTTTATTATTGTTGCCGTCGATCTTGGCCAGAGCAAAATGATGCCGTCGATCATGGAACTTAGTGAACAGAGAGAGAGAGAGTGAGAGAGAGAAAGGGAGAGATAGAGAGTATATTTTTAAGAGTTTCAATATAGCAGAAAATATGAGAGCACAAAACGAAAAAAAAAAAATTTAGAAAAAATAACAAAACGGAGCGCAAATTAAACAAAATATATGAGCAGCAGCAGCAGCAGCAAATAGCTAGTTCAAACACAAAAACAACGAAGAATACCATAACAACAACAAAAGCGAAAACAAAAAGGTCAAAAATCTAATTCAAGGTTAAATTTACACAAGTGTTGCTTGCTGCTTCCTTCGCCTCGTTTACGTTTTTTCCAAATGGCTGCAAATCATAGGCTCATTTTATGTGTTTTTGTTTGGTTGTTGTTGTTGTTGTTGTTGTAGTTTCTTTTACTTGTTTTTATGTTATTGTTTATCTTGCTCTATTTCGTTTTACTTGCGTGTTACTTTTGTTATTGTTTTTGCTGTTGATATTTTTGTTCCGTACCAATTTCGGCGCACGTGTAAAGGTGATATTTTTTCTACTAAAACAAAAAAAAACAAAAAAAAATTAAAGAATAAACAGAAAATGTTGACAAAGTATTATTACTTCAATATAACAATGAAGTATTTTTTGTGCTTTTTGTAAAAACAATATGTCACGGTGTGACAGTGAAAATAAACTTGGCACGTGGTCCAGTATACATCGCAAGTATGGGTAGAACATTAAAAAATACATACATACATACACACATACATAACTGCATGCTTGAATTTTTGAATTCAACCATCTATCGCCTTATCTATCACTTATCTATAACTATCTATCGTCCCATTTCGAACATAGACATAATAGGTATAACTCCTGAGATCCTGGTTCAAAACTTAAAATAGATTTGAGGACATTTTGACTTTGAAACTTAAACTTGTGTATTTCTTAGAAAATTTTCTATATTTTAATGAAATTTTTATAGCAACTTAGTAATTTTTATGTTTTAAAATTGATGGGTAAAATCCCCTTAAGCGGTAATACCCGCTTTTATACTCGAAATTTACATGCCAGAATTAAATAAGTCTTCTAGATATTCGTCATTTCATTCATGTAATAACTGCTCTTAGAGAATCAAGACATATTATACGTAAAGGGTACTTTTTAAGTCAAAACTAACTTTAATTTTGAACAAAACACAGGGTGTTTCCTTAAATGGCCATTTATTTGTATCTATTCAATCGAAATAATACATTCTGCAATTTGTTTTTAACCTTCATCGGTCCCTTATTTCTAGAAACGAATAAGTTCCTTGTGTGTAAATTTTACACACTTTTTTCAAGAGTCATATTTTCATCGATGAATGAAATTAATGCGATCTAGTCATTGAAAATTATATATTATTCATTATTTTATTTATATAAAAAAAAATTTTTTTTTTAAACCAGCCAATATCCTAGCTCGATGTGATGAACTTATATTAAAGAAATATCAGCTTGAAGTTGAAAAGTGTGTGTTAACCCAAAAATTAACCTAAAGGACCGATTAAGGTTTAACACATTTGCGGACATATTAAACCAACGCGTCTGGCTCTGACTGATGACTGTCATCCGAGCGACAAAGTTTTCGACAACTTTTTTATTTGTGGCCGTCAACATGAGGCCGTCAACATTGAGAATATCAACATCATAGATTTTGATTTTGAGGAAAACGATGGACATTCAGCTTCTATTTTTCTACTAGCTGGATCTTGTAAGCCTTAAAATCAAGATCGTAGCGGAAAATTTTCCATAAAGTGGACGGACAAAGAGCCTACATTTTTGAACGACGATATACAATATGTCAAGAATGATTTTACACATAGAAATAAAAACAAAGTTTTCGAACTTACTAAGCAAAAAAGGCTACTTTTTATATTTTTACATACATTTTTTTTATCAATTATAATTATTTACAGTATTGAAAATAAGTTTCATAAAAGAAAGTGCAAGTTCAACGCCAAAGAATCATAATATACAACAAAAACAATAATTACTCACTTTTTTAGGTGTCAAACAACTCTTTTCACAAATAATAAGTAATGTTTTAATATTAAATTTATAAGTAAGAACATGGTTTTATTACATATACAATATTTTGTATCTATCTAGCATCTATCATGCATTGTAGTCATCTTTTCATGGAATGAACCAACTTTTGCCACTCCTCCAGCATTGCAGTTTTAAGTGCTGTTCTGTATTTAGTTGCTTTTTAGGAACTTTTTTCTTCAAGTGGACCCACAAATTTTCGATCGGATTAAGATCGGAACTCTGGGCTGGTGTATCCATTACTTTACCGCAGTTATACAGAAACCACATCTGCACCATATTCGCCTTATGCTTTGGGTCGTTATCCTGATAAAATTTGTAATGGGGCTTGTTGTTTCTGATAAACCCAAATTTATTCGCACTGCTTGTCAGAGGGTTCTTCAAAATATTTAAATATTGTGGAGCGTCCATGGGTGTCTCTATCAAAGCTAAGTCTCCTACTCCTCTCCATGAGATGCACCCCCAAATCATTGCGGATATTTTCCCAAATTCAACAGTGGGAATGATGTTGCGGTTTTCTAACGATGTTAACGGCTTACGCGTGTTTCGTAGCGAAGGAGAAACGCTTTTTAACATTAATTGTCGAAATCAGCGGTTTTTTACGTGCAGTTCTTGATGAGTATTTATTTCGCAGTATGACCCGCCGTACTATTTTGTGGGAAACAACAACATCGCATTCTTCCTTGAGTTCGCTCGCAAGCGTTCTGGTCGAAACCCATGGTATAATAATATAAGGTAGTATTGACAGTTGCTTGGGCAACGACCATCTGTCAAAAAAAATGTCTAGAAAGAGAGCGTTCAATTATTTCTTATGTTTTCGCCATTGTTTATGTTTCAGCGCTTGCAAATAACCAAACATTTTCTTACAAAATATTGCCTATTTTATTTAATTAATAGTGAGTTATTATTACTAGAACGAAAATAATTTGTAAACTTAATGTTATTAAGTGCAAACATAAAAAAAAAAGGTTGAAAACGTTTAAGTGCAGCAACCTCAGCAGCTGCAGATGCATGTGGACGAAATTGAAAAAGTTTTCAATTAAAATTAAAACACCACGGCTGGAAAACGTTAAACACATATCACACATAATTTTTTCACAACTTTCATTATTATAACTGTGTATCTAACGCACATATTTTGCGGAATTTATTTATTTTTACATTCGTTTAATTCTTGTTGCACGAACAACTGTTTTTGACAGATGGTCGTTGCCTTGTTGCTGAGAAAATCTATACTAGTCAATGCTACCTGTATAATTGTATCATGGTCGAAACCTGTAGGTTTTGATAAATTTTTCTGATCATAACGCGCTCTGCTCGTTTAGTAATTTTATGCTTAGGGCCACCTCCACGCTTTGGCTCCAATCTACCCTCGTTTTTAGCTCGATTTAAAACATAGATTATTTTCCTGGTTACAGAGAACATTTCTGATAAATTCTGCGCACTTTTTTCCCATTTGGTGGTTGTACTTTATAAGTTGAATCACATCAAACGGTAAACTCTTGCCTGGCATTTTTAAAAAAACAACGATAGTGTATTTTATACCTAAACAGTGTTAAGAATCATCTCTAGGAAGTTTATATGTTCTAGAAATTTGTTTATTGAGATCTTAGATAAATTTTTGTAGTTGATTGTTTCCTTGAATTTTAAACGGTTTGCTACCTATGGACCTGAACACGGGAAAAAAGGTAAAAAAAAATCGAATTTTTTTAAGTTTTTTGCGATTTTGATCTGGAAGGTGAAGTTTTTTTGATTTTATATGTTCGCAATTTTTGTTCTTTATGACAAGAGCTACAACTTTGCCTCAGAGAGTAAATCGAAATTCTGAACGGTTTGCAAGATATGAGCCCGAGAAAATGATCACTTTTTTGCGAAAATGATACCGAGGCCCCAAATCTTTGGCGTCCCATAAACAAAAAAGTGCATGACTTTGGGAAAAATTGGGAGAGACGGGTCTTTTTTTTTTAGTCTTTTATCACGTAGTGGTGTCCGTATATGGTTATTTTGCCATGACTTAAAAAATTACACACAGTGTAATTTTGAAACCATAGTAGTGTTGTAAAATAAAAAAATTAAATTTAAAATATATTTTCTAGAATCGTGTACAAATTCTCTCGTTAGTAATAAAATTCATATAAAGAAACGTGAAATATAGATCATACAGGTTATTTATTATGTAGGTCTTTCGTTTTTTGAAAATATCAACCAATATGATTTACCCTAATTTTGAATTATTGAGCAAAATCTTCAACTTCAATTTCTACTTTGAACATATATTTCAATGAGTGGCTTTTGATAACCCCAAAGCAATGACTTTTGGTGACCTTAGGGTCTGACCTTAATTATGATATCATACATTCTTTATAAATTTAGATAACATTTTTAACATTTTATTGTGTTTTTATTCCCTACACCTGAACAGGGGAGCTTTAAGGAAGGGCCGGAGAGGGTTAATATGTATGACTGACCCCCATTACTTTTGCAAATAGAACATTTTTGCCTTTGACACCTATCGTCTCCGACTACTCCTTAGGGAGGCTCCCAAACAAATTTTATGATTTTTGTACATTTTTTCCATACACCTAAACAGATGGCCTTTAAGGGAGTACCGTAAAAGGTTAATATGTATGGCCGACCCCCATCACTTTTGCAAAAGGAACATTTTTACCTTTGACATCTATTCTCTCCGACCACTCCTTAGGGAGGCTCCCATACAAATTTTATGATTTTTGTACATTTTTTTCCATACACCTGAACAGATGGCCTTTAAGGGAGTACCGTAGAAGGTTAATATGTATGACCGACCCCCATTACTTTTGCAAAGGGAAAATTTTTGCCTTTGACACCTATTCTCTCCGACCACTCCTTAGGGAGGCTCCCATACAAATTTTATGATTTTTGTACATTTTTCCATACACCTGAACAGATGGCCTTTAAGGAAGGGCCGCAGAGGGTTAATATGTATGACTGACAGGTCAAAAGCAAAATTAAAAATCAACGCGATAGAAGAGGCAAGCATCATTCGGATGCTGACTCTTTCCACGGAGTTTGAGTTCAATGCCTTTTGCATACCAGTGATCATTAATGAAACGTTTGTTTCGGTTTCGTTTTCTATACTGACACGTTAGCAAAAATTATAAAAATTATATTAGTTCTCTCTTTCACTGAAAACTCGTTAGCCCTAACGAACGAAACGAATGAAAAATAACGTTTTTGTATCACCCTCTGAGAGATCGGTTCGGATATCGTTTCGTTTATTTACGTTCTCTGATTAAAAATAATGATTGCCTTATTCTGCAAAAAAGTAGCACTTGGGACGAGGGCGGGTTCAATAATCTTAACGAAAAAAAAATTAAAATCAATAACATATTTTCTTAAAAAGCATCTCCATATTTTTCCGAATATAAAATCGAAGCTTTTTGCCATTCAAACCATCATTTAGTCAAGCATACAAGCCGCAAACGATTTTATACGAGTTTTTCAGGTGATCTTTACGAGAAATTCAATGCGCTTATGTTTGCTCTTTTACTTAGGAAGTTTTTAACTTTTTGCTTTTTTTTAACTACTCTAATGAAATGGGTGTGGGTGGTGAGGCGTATGCGTGCAAGATTTGTTGTTGTTGCTATTGTAGGCATACTCGCCGTTAGTAAGGTTTTATTAATAAAATAAGCAAATATCCGGTGATAAAGCATCAGATGATTGAGTTCAAACGATGAGCACAGATTGTTGCTTACTTGCTTAGTCATTGTTGTTATTGTTGTTGTAGTTGTTGTTGTTGTTGTTGTTGTTGTTGTTGTAGTTGCTGTTGTTGTTGTTGTGTGTTTTGTTTTATTTGTTGTCGTTGCATAATTTGCATTATATAACAAGTGTGCTGTTGTGCTATTTTAACGCCGTTTTTCAGGGTTAAGAGCGATATTTTTTCTGCGAAAATTTAAAAAAAAAAAAACAAAAGTTTTGCTAAATTTTTTTATAATTTTGAAATCAGTTAAATGTGAGAAAGTTGTCACTACTTATTAAGTCAGAATTCCTATTACAACATCTATATTTTCTTATTCGTATTCTTCTTTCTGAAACTAAAATAAAGTAATTTTCCAAATAATTTCAGCAGCTGTGCAAAAAATGGAAATAAAATAAATTAAAAAAAAAAATATTGTGTTGCACAAATTATGGTAATCATTTGGAACAACGACGGTCAAACCTTTTGAGTTGGCTAAGATTTTGCATATATTACAAAGAGCAAACTTAAACAACAACAACACCATTCCAGCAAAAACAAGGCTTAGAGACCCATTTCAACTAATCTACACGCAGTATCATCATCGTTGTGCATCAGGAAATTCCTTTTCTGGCCGCTGACTTGGCTTATAACAGTCGTCGTAATTAACGTATTATCGCAGGCAATAACAATAACAACAAGTAACAGGCAACAGTCAACAGCTAACGACCAACAGGCAGCAGCAACAACAACAATAACAGGAGCATCAGCGACTCTATAACAAGCGTCTTAATCGACTGCAACAATGTTGCACTCAAAATAAACAGGGGAGGGACAAAACAAAAAAAAAAAAAAAAACAAAAACACACACACACAGAGTAGTAATAATATCAGCCAATGTGAAAAACAGCAAAAAAGTTTAGAAAAAACAAAATGTGCAAATACATTCATATTGCATGCAACAATGTTGCGCAAAACTTATGCCTCTCTCTATCTGCTCTGGGTTAACACTGTGGTAATTAGCATTAAATAAAAATGGTTTGCATTTAAGCGAAACAACAACAAAAGCCGCTAATGATTATATTTTGAGTTGTGCAGAACGATATGAATTTAAAAAAAAAAAAAAATAATAAGAAAGAAAATTAAAAGGCACGCATATCAAAACTCTGCTGCACAGTGTCTCACAAAAGTATGTGGATTTGAGAAACTAATGGTTATTTTTTATGCATTTCATAGCATGAATGAAAAATCAGACCTAGAACAGCAAAAAATTGTTCAAGCTGGTTTAATAGAATAAAGCATGACTTAAGTTACCGGGAAACACGATCGCAGGAAGATTGTTCAACAATTTTACTGTACGACTGCAGAACGACTCATCTCGATAAAGCAAAAATCTATTGGGCATAAAGATAATAGAATACGTTGTAGCTTGGTAAGGTGCCCAAATGGACCTGGTAAACACATGAGCTGATGGAGTCAGATCATGTATCTCCCTTGATAACTTCCCATGGGAGTACTTGTACAGAAGTCTGAGACAGCCATGCCAGACAGTTGAGAGAAGATGAAATATTTGCATCGTCTTTCAAATATATTGCAGGTCCTTGAGTTCGGTCCAGAAACTTCTACTAAGGCTCTGAAATCCCTGCCCTATAGTGCTAATTTGTGATCAAAAAACATTTTATTCCTTGATTTACCCTTGATCAAAAAGTTCCCGGAATCACCACGGTGTGGCGCTCTCAGTTACCCCATTTTAGTTCTCTTTTTCTTTTTTAAGGTGGCAACATCTGTCATTGACATTCTATGAAATTTTCAGCTTGATAGCTTGACATTTGCAATTGTGCGTATTTTCGATTTTGTACAATTTTAAAAATGGAATTTTTTCTCAACAACGAGTTTGTATTAAATTTTGCGTTAAAACGGTTTCAATAGTGGAACGACATTGCAAATGTTAGAAAAGTGTTTCGGCAACGATACTCTGAAAAAAACAGTCGTTTATCAGTGGCACGAACGTTTCAGAAGTGGCCGTAAGTCCGTGAACGATGATGAACGCAGTGGCAGGCCATTGACATCGAAAACCGAAAAAAACATCAACAAAATCAAAGAATGGATTACCGTAGACCGCAAATTGACCATTAGAGAGATAGCAGAGTAGTTTGGCATTGCTTTTGGATCTGTTAGAGACATTTTGGTTAATGATTTGGGCCTCAGATGTGTCGCTGCAAAGCTGGTGCAATAAAGGGGCCGCATTGACGGCGCTAAAGACATGATTTCCAAGGCCGAATCCGAGCCAACATTCATTAAACGGATCATTACTGGAGACGAGACGTGGAGCTATGAGTATGACACGAAATCCAGACATCAAGCGAGTGAATGGCGTGCACCGAATGAGCCGCGACCGAAAAAACCACGTCGTTTACAGTCAAAAAAGAAGTCAATGCTCCCAGTTTTCATGGATTATAAGGGTGTTGTGTGTCATGAATTCTTTTCTCAAGACCAAACAGTCAACAAGGAGTATTATTTTGGCGTTATGCGACGTTTACGTGAAGCAATTCGCCAAAAAAAACCGGATTTGTGGGCAACCAACTCGTGGATCTTGCACCACGATAACGCACTGTCGCGCAATGCCATCGTTATCCGTTAACATTTGGCTAAAAACGAGACGAATACCATTCAATATCAACAACCACTGAATTCACCTGTGGTTGATCCTATTCGGTCAACTCAAGAAAACGCTCCGCGGAACGCGTTTCAGCACCCAAGATGAGATCATGAAAGATTCGAAGATGGCTCTAATGTCCATACCGCAAACCGAATAAAAAAAAAATGTTTCGTTGATTGGATCAAGCACTGGCATAAGTGTGTTGCAGGCGATGGGGAGTACTTTGAAGGGGACAGTGTTGGTTTCGATGTATAATCTTGTATTTTTAATTTCCGGAATAAATTCCGGGAACTTTTTGATCCAGGTGGTGTACCAAATTGTTCCCCTTGCTCAAAAATATCTTTGGAAAGGAATCATTACTAATAAATATTTGTTTAAAAATATATTGAAAAAATAAAACCTAACCCAACAAACCAGTAATGAACTTAATAACCTCATCAAAGCATTCGAAATGAATTCGCTGAACTTCGGAATAGCGAACACATGAATACCTCATAAAATTATCATTAAATATTTAAAAACTTATCAGTTATTGAAAATTCTTAACTTGAACTTTTATGAATAGTAAATATCTCTGAACAAAATCAAACATTAAAATTATTTAAGAAAATTGTTTATTTAATTGTTTAATTGTTTATTTGAGAAATTTGTTGAATTTTCCCACTTCTCTAACTTTTTTCTTTCATACTCTTAAAAGAACAATAAAATGTATATAATTGTTCTCAGTGGGGCTTGAACCTGTCGCACTTGTGTGCAAGCAGTTGTTCCAGTCACTAGCCCATGAAATTTAAAAATATGCGTCGATTTATTAGGCATTTCTAGTGACAAATTTTTTAAAAATAACGATATTCACTATTTCGAATTTCTCACGAATATGAACTCATTGATGAATCTTTAGCGAAGTTCATTTGCGAACAAAACTTTAAGTTGATCGAATTCAGTTCGATTTCGTTACCAATTCGTTTGGTTTGTTCGGCAATGATACTTTTTGTGCGCAAGTGAGCTCGAAAATGAATTATAAATGGTATTTATTTAAGTATTTTTTTTAATTTTTTTTATTTCCATTTTAAGCTGATTAATTTCAACAATTAAAATGGTCGCGTAGTAGTATAAGTGGATTAGTATCAAAAGGACATGAGTTCAATAACCAGCAACAGTTAAAAAAAAAATTTTTTTTTCTTATCATGTGAAAAATTATATTTAAAAATCAAATGTTTGTAAACCTTCGTAAGTCTTCTTACAGCGTTGGTAAAAAAATAAGTAAATTTTAAAAGGTTTTTATTCACAGTAAAGAATAATTTTTTTTTATTTTGTAGTAGTCATTTACAAACAACCAGAACATTTAAACAAGTAGAATTTTTGAGAGACAAATAATTTCAGCAAATAATTTCATTAATTGATCATTTACAAGTACTGAAAATTACTTGAAATATAAACCTTTTCAAAATTAATAAATAAATTTATAAAGAATTCAAAAGAAATAATACTTTTGTTTCACTGTGAGGTCTAATAAAATTCTCACTTTCTCTTTCCTTTCTCTTTCCTCACTTCTTATCTCTTCCTTAAAAACATTAAATGCCCGACCCTGTGGTAAATGGTTAGGTACATGACGTAATCAAAATGTAGGGTGTTTTTTTTAGAGGTATAGAACTTCGAATTGAAATAAAACACAAGAAAATCGTTTTAATGTCCATCAATTTGGCTTTATTGGAAGGATAATTTTATGCCATTAATGTTTAAATATGATTTCGGGCATGTGGCCGCCGCGGCAGGCTCGAATAAAGCCAATTCTACAGGTCCAATTTTCAACCACTTTTTCGAGCATATGGGGCCGTATGTCGGCAAAAACGCCACGAATGTTGGCCTCCAAGTCCCCTAACGTTTCTGGTTTGTTGGCGTAGACGAGCGACTTCACATATCCCCAAAGAAAATAATCCAATGGTGTCAAATCACACGATCTTGGTGGCCAATTGACAGGTCCATTCCGCGAAATTATGCGCTCATCGAATGTTTCCTTCAATAAATCGATTGTGACGTGCGCTGTGTGGCATGTAGCGCCGTCTTGTTGGAACCACAACTCATCCACATTCATGCCATCCAATTCGGGAACAAAATAGTCGGTTATCATGGCTCTATACCGGTTTCCATTAACGGTAACTGACTCTCCAGCATTATTTCGGAAGAAATATGGCCCAATGACTCCACCAACCCATAGAGCACACCAAACAGTCAGTTTTTGTGGATGTAATGGCGTCTCAAGGATCTCATGTGGATTCTCTTCACTCCAAATGCGGCAATTTTGCTTGTTGACGTAGCCATTCAACCAAAAATGAGCCTCATCACTGAACAAAATTTTGCGATGTAAACTTCGCGAACTGAACCATTATTTTCGAAATAAATTTGCACGATTTGCAAGCGTTGTTCTTTTGTCAACCTGTTCATGATGAAATGGCAAACCAAACTGAACATAAATGACATTAGAGTTGCCAGATTTGACCACAAAATGCCAGTTTTATCTCTATTCGAAAAACAAACCCCTAAAAAAAACACACGTTAGCTGTGAGACATTTACGTCTGTTTACAATTCTCTATTCCATTTGTTCGAGCATGGCTTGCAAAATACAGATGACCTCTAACTTACACATTAAGCAGCCATTGGAGAAGGTCTGCTGGCAACGACTCAGATGATTTTATCTGATTGTATCTCAGATGATTTTATCTGATTTTATCTCAGATGATTTTATCTGCGTCATCGGCAACATACCTACTCCAATTGCCGCTTACTGTGTAAGGTAGATGTCATGAACGAACGTTTCCCTTCAAACATTTCATCACACGATTTCAAAAATGAGTGTTGTCTTTTTCGCCTAGCATTTAAGAATTTATGTCTGATTTTTTTTTAATTTTCAAATATTGTTTTATTTTATATTCATTTTTTATTTTACTTCATCAAAAAAAATATTAGTTCCCACAAATTCACTTCACCTTGGTATAACTTCTTGTTAGAAAACACGATTTATGAACCAGAGAACAGCTTGAGTGCATTCAAATGGCGTTTCGAATGTCTCGTCAATATACGAGCTACGAATGTGACTTCTGCATTTAAATTAATGCGGGAATACATGTGTCAATCGCTGTGGTACGAATGCCATAGAGTACGAGCGCTCACGATTACGAATGCATATGACTCACGAATGCTCAAAGAAGCAAGACATTCGCAACATTCACCAAAAGCAATGAATATTCATACTTTTAGATCCATTTGGACCAAGTAAAAAGATTTAAAATGGCAAATATTAAAAAAAAAAAAAAAAAAAACAAACAACACAAAGCACTGCCTAGAGAACGGCACAGAAGTATCAAAACAACAAAAATTCATGCAGCAGCAAACACTCGAGTTTTAAGCGAATCATCCGAATGTCTGCATTGTCTGCATGCTGCCTTTGTATCGATTGGCAATCGTGACAAACTGTGCTAAGTTCCAATCGTTGTTTACGAACTCGAGCGGTATGCATGCATTCATTTTTGAGTGCGATTGTGCCCGACGACGAATGTTATTCGAGTGGCAAAAAATTGCGAATGGTTTTATGCAAATCTCTGGTAGGAACATAGACAAAATAATTCAAACTGTTGCATTAACAAGACAAAACAGATCTGGTTTTTTACAGTTATCCGCTTACAGTTCTGCATTACATAAGCATCAATCATCAATATTCTTTTACCAGCGGGAAAAGTAAAAAATTGAGACCAGCCAAGGTTTAAATGAATTTAAAATTTAATTCATAAAATAAAAATTAAATACAAAATAACATGAAATGATTATAGGTTTCATGAAAAATATTAATCGCCATTTCTCCAAAAACCAAAAAAGCCAAAAAAGCCAAAATAGGAAAAACAACAACGCGATTAGCGATATAAAAACCTAACGTAGAGCAAGTCGAAAAAGGTGACTCAAAAGTCAAAATCAATGGCGCCAAGTTTGCAAGTTGCATTTTTATCAGCTACGAACAGGAGCTAAAGCTTTAAATTGATTATCTAATCAAAATCTAATTCTCAAATTTATGCCTGCCTGCCTCACTGTTTGTGCAAGTGATGTTATTAAAGCGTTATGCAAACAATCGTATATATATATATATATTGACGAATTGCAAATTGGGCACAACTAGTGGCTCAATTGGCACAATTTTTAAAATCATAAGCTTTTGATACACAAAATATTCTAACAACAACTAACGTAGATGCAAACTACAAAAATCAAGTCACAATAAACGTTTTCTTGTTGGAAAAAAAAAAATCAGTCGAGTCAATTGAAATACAGTTGAATTTGTGGATTACATTTTTATGGTATGGCCTAGTGATATCAATCCTGGAACTAGAGCTAAATAAGTCCTGAAAAAATGATCCCGGGATTATAGTTAAATATTTCGAGATTAAAAAAAATATGTAACTAGAAAATTCAGTACTCATGAGCATAATTTGTCAAAAAGCAGGGTAGACTGGGTACGGTTGAAACGGTGAACAATTGAAACAAAGCAAATATCTTGCCACCGTGCGTGATGAGGTTGAGGCGTTTTAATTGATGTTTGTAAAATATGGCTGTATCATTCGTTTTTATTAAAACTTATTATTATTCTGTCTGTGAACCGTTTTATGCCTGATTGGGGACAGTTGAAACAGTTGAGAAAAATCGAGTATAAAAAAAAATATTTTTGATGTTCAACTGTGCCATTACGAGTCGCAAAATATTGCTAGACAATGAATAAAGCATGTTAATTTATTATATTTTGTATAATTTGCATGTGTTTCAATTGACCCCAGGCACTGTTTCAACCGACCCTGGCATGGGGGCGGTTGAAACAAATTACATTATTTTTTAAAACATGTAATTTTACACATCTCAATAACGTTGCTCGTTAGTAGACAAATTAATGGTTTTTTATTTAATATATATCCATCATCGCTCACTTAACTAATTCCGATGCAATGGACGATAAACCCTAAAATGTTTCAACCGTACCCAGTCTACCCTACTTTTACATGAAAAGCACTGCAAGAAAAGATAAATTAAAATTAGAGTTATTAAAATGCATCGCAAGGAATTTGCCAAGAAAACAGAAATTCTATTAAACGAAATAATAATGAAAGAATTGCAACTGGTCACAAATGGTGGCAATAATGATGTCATCTTAGATAAGTGTCTCAGATATTTGTCCTCTATTCAATCGACTAGTGTTGAGTCGGAGAGGTGCTTTTCGTCAGCCGGCTACATTTGTAACAAAATAAGAACCAGTCTTGGCGATGATACTTTTAATCACAAAGATATTAAATTTTTTAAATCCCGAAATCCCGGGATTTAGAAAAGGTCCAGTATCGACATCCCTAGTATGGACCAATAAATGTCTAACATTCTTTTTTTTTTTGTATTTTTTCTTATTTACCACACTGTACAATATTTTGGTATTTATATTGCTATTGGTGTTGTTCAAGCTTTGGCTCATTTTTTCATTTCTTGTGGGCTCGTCTGACTATTGCATGGCGCTATGTTTATCGCTTCAGTTGTTGTTGTTCTTGTTGTGATTGAGATTAAATGTCAACAATTAATTACAATAAATAGCAGCGATTTGTTGTGAACGAATGAAATGAAATTCTTAGGTAGTTGCATTGATTAACATTCTATGAATTTGCATGGCGACAAGTTTTTGCGAAATCAAAGAAATCTTTGAATTCTTTTTTTTAATTTTATTATTTAATAGCATGCTGTTGTTGCTTCTGACAAAATTTACTCAGACAGTCTTATTTATTAAAAAATATTTTTGGCTGCAGCTTATTTTATTTTTATTTCAACATTGAATATCAACTCAATTAAAACCTTAAATTAAACCATTTTATGTAGCTGTTTAAATTGAGTCCAACACCAATATTCTGTCTACTCCATTTCTTTCAACCGCGCAACTACTCACCATATCTGCCCCTCCCCCTGTTTAATGATAGTTAATTGTTTTGTTTACAAAAGAAATCACCGCCAAAACATAAATTCAGCTCTTGAATTGTTATTACCCGACATGCGGGTTGTGGACGTCGCCGCCGCCGCCACTGTCGCCCTCATAAATTAACCAACATAACGACCACGACGACGACAACACAAACAACAACAACAAAAGCAAAAACTCTTAATAAAAACAAAAAAAAAATTGTCACTTCGGTGTTGCAGTCGCAGCACATAATTCATTAGTTTTTTAATCGAGTCCAAATGGGGCGAAGTTACGGCTGCGTCAGTGCCAATGATGATGATGATGATGATACCAGTATAGTAGCGGGCTTAGCGGTAAGGGGGCTAAACGATCGCATTTTATGAATCACAAAAGGGGGCACAAGAAAATTGTCAAAATCTAATTTAAAAATTATGAATATGTATTTAGAATAATCATGAAATGTTTACTTTTCTCAATAATACCTTTTCCTCAGTCCTCCCGTTTCTAAAAAAAAAAAATTTGTTAGAAAAATTTGACATTTAGAGATACTAGCCAACAACAGCTGTATGTGAGGTTCTACGCCCTCTTTTCCAATCAAGTCTAAATTTTATTTGATTTTTAGTGCTCATAAACATAGAGGTGCCACGCCCAACTCTACGACCGCGTCCTAATTTCCTTAAATTTTAAGGAATTAAAAATGAAAATATTTCGGAAAATTACTTTATAGCTTTTCTTGTTCCTTAGTTATATGCCGAAACGTATTCAAATTGCAGGGTAGATGACACGCCCACATATTTGTTGACATCGTAATTCATATGATTTTAACAAATAATCTTTTAAAAAACTTCTATATAATATCGTTATTGTAACTTAATTTGTTTTCAAGATATGCCTCAAAATATATAGTTTAGTATAATAATGTGCCACGCCCACTTTTACAAAGTTTCTTAAAGACATTTCTTGCACTTTTATAACTAAAAAATATTTAAAGTAACCACAAAATAATTTTATCTGTATAACTTTTACTATAAGCTTTGTTTTGAGCCCCAGGAAACCATTGACTCCCAAATATCGCGGAATCCACTTTTTATACAAAACATTCAATTTATTTAAAAAAAATTACAACCACAGACAAATTTCAACCATGAATTTTTAAACCACGAGCTTAATAGGCAGCAGATAAAAATTATCATTGATGCTGATGTATTGTATGACTGTAAGCGGGGTTTGACACGAACAGTTTTGTGTTGTAAACGGTTGCTAACGTAGTAGCTTGACTTCATTCCTCTATGTTGCTTCATCATGTTTTCTAACAAGAAGTTATAGTAAAGTGACCTTCTAAAATATCGTTATTTTTATGTTAAATCGGTATTAAAATGAAATAATTTAATAATAAAGGATTTATCATACATTTATTCACACCAGCTCATGGTTCGTTTGCATCGGTGATAGCATACCTACTCCAATGGCCGCTTACTATGTAAGTTACATGTCATCAGTGTTTAAGTGAACATGCTTGAAGAAATTTAGAAGAGAACATACAGATGTGAGAGGCCTCACAGTTATATTTTATTTAAGAAAAAGTCGATTTTGTCATCATTTCTATTAATCATAAGGAGCCTACTATGTAGAAGACTCTTTTTTGTTTCGCTCCTTGTTCTCATTGCTCTAGTGATTCGAGCAGTTTTCTTGTTTTTATTGTCATAAATAAACCACGACAATCGGTCAGTATATAAACCACGACAATCGAAGTATATACGCCACTTTACACAGAAAACTTCTATAAAGTACTGCTTGACTTACTATATAGAGTTTTCATAAAGACTATATAAAGTATACTTCTAGCAAACCAAGCAACGTAAGCTAACTCATCGAATCATGAAACTACCCAGCAAACATTATTACTCTCAAAAGATTCTTTTAAGACTCATATAAATGAGTTTATATCATCATACTGCACTCAAAACAGACTCTTTTATGAGTACATTTTCATAGGTTATAGGCTTCAAAATATGATGCATAATAATGATTGCTTTATGTCTCATTATGGACTCAAAATTAAGACTCTTTTAAAACTTATATTTAATACTCTTTTAAGACTCATAATAAAGACTCTTTAAAGACTCATAGTAAAGACGCTTTTATAACTCATATAAATTAGTCTTTTTGGACTCAAAATTAAAACTCTTTTAAGACTCATATTTAATACTCTTATAAGACTCATAGTAAAAACTCTTTAAATACTCATTTAATACTCTTGCAAATTTCATATCAATTAGTCTTTTGGACTCAAAATTAAAACTCTTAATAGCCATATTTAATACTCTTGTAAGACTCATGTAATGGAATCTTTAAAGACTCATAATGAAGACTCTTTCAGAACTCACAGAAGTAATAATGATCCGATTAGGTTGAAATATATTTTTTTAGATTAAAATTTATTTAAAATATTTTATAATTGAAAAATAAAAACAAAATATACAAAAATATTTTTTTTTAAACATTTCAAATAAAAAGTAATTGTAGAAAAATTTAAAGTAAATAATTTCACTTTGCCATATTCGATTCGACTTCATTTGATTCTGCAAGCTCCTAAACTGCACACTGAACATTCATTTCGAAAAAAATATTCACATTCTCTCAAAATACCATCACATTACAAATTACTGTGAATCAGCCGTGATGATCAGATATACATACGCACCAACGTTTTCATATATTAAGAAGATAAAAATATAACTTTTAAGTATATAAAATCCTTTGACAACCTAATTGTCGAGTTCTCATAAGACACTTATATATAAGACTCTTTTATGAGACCTTTTTATAGTTATGCATATATCATGCAATATAAGTATTATCCTTTTGGGAGTCTTTTTTATGAACAATCGTAATACCGTCTTATTTAGGACTTTTTAATGAGTTCTTTTTATGAGAACTCATAAAGCAGGCATAATATTGACTCTTTTAGGAGTCCTATTTTTGAGCAGTCATTTTACCATCATATCAAAGTCTCCTTTAGGAGTCTTTTTATTGCGTACTCATAAAACGCGCATACAAAATACTTTTCTTAGAGTCTAATTTCTGAGCAATCATTTTACAATCATATCAGAGACTCATTTAGGAGTATTTTTATTGCTTACTCAAAAAACACGCATAGAAATACTCTTTTTAGAGTAATTTTATGTTTTTTTTTTGAGGCACTCCGAAAATGCTTGCATGGTAGCCTTTACAATTACTTTCAATGTAGTATCGAGGGTGGAAGAATCTCATAAGCCATGAGTCAAGAGAGTTTCAGATTCACTTAAAAATTATTTGTGTGGCTTATACGAGACTAAACTCTAAAGACCTCAATAAGTTACTTCGCAAAATTTAAAAATCTCCTTCACAAGTACTTTAAGAGGAAGAAAGAAGCTAAGAGTAATATAGAGGTTTATATCTTCGAATATGTATTCACAAGTGCCTTAGAAGTATATCTAGGTGAACATCCCTTAGATGTTATTATAAACATCTCTAATTGTGAGTTGGATGACCTCTGCTCATAAGGAGCTATGTTAGGTACAGAAAAGTATATATATATTATTGATAAGAATCAATTTAGGGATGTTCGTGGCCGATTACCGCTGTAATTTTAAAGCTACCATTATGAAGTTAAATATTTAAGCTTTATTATAAAGAAGGGAAGATCAAATTAAAAAATGAGCCAAATTGTGTAAAAACCATGCCTACCTACCATACAAAGCGACGTAATTTGAATGGTAAAATCTCTTAAATACTTAACAAATATTTAATCAATTACTTGAAATTATGCAAATAGGCTTTGATTCCAAATACGCGCTTAAAGTTTAAAATTTATCAAAATCGGTTGAAAACCATGCCTATCCCCCATACAAAGTGACGTCATCAAAATTATAAAAACTCCAAATAGTCCACAAAAATTAGGTATAATTTCTAAAAAGTATATAAAAAAGCTTTTATATCAAAAACTTTTAGTTTGAAATAAGTCAAAATCGAATGAAAAGCTCGTATACAAAGTGACGTCATCAAAATGATAAAATCTCAAAATAGTCCACAAAAATTAGATATAATTTCTAAAAAGTCTATAAAAAGGCTTTTATATCAAATGCTTTTAGTTTGAAATAAATCAAAATCAAATGAAAAGCATAAAATATACCCTTCCTTTACAAAGTGACGTCATCAAAATACTAAAACCTTCATTACTTCGGATATTTTGTATAAAACAACTGTATGGGTGTTCTTTTCGACCCAGACGCAAATAAAACAGTTCTTACTAGATTTTCATTATTTTCACCAACTTTTGTTGGCTTTTAGATGCCAATGCTTGGTCGAAGTGTTTGATTCGAATAGAAGGCATCACGCCCTCTTGTACAATTACTTTCACTTATCATACAACAAACAATGATTATATCCTATATAAATGCTCACTTACGTAAACGTCAATATCTAGAAATTTCTCTTTTATAGCTCATTCCTCTGCCCCTTTCCCACTCATGTTTCTGTCAACCACTATCACAATCAAATGTAGTTGTTTGAGTCGGTGCTCATCACCTGTTCATCGGGTTCAAGTTAATGAAATTATTAATTTTTATTGAAAACCATTATATTGTCAAATTTTTATTACTTTTTGATCAAAAATTTTCCATTTCGTACTTTATTGAACTTGTTTCTGTTTATTGCTTATCCACATACTTACTCAAGCTCATGCACACAGAGATATATACATATGTATATGTATACTTATGTATTAATAAAAATTACACCAAAACATTAATAAAAAAATTCTCTACGGACATATTAAGACGTTTAATAAAAATAAAAACCAGAATATATCGAGGTATCACTTAAAAGTTATTAAATTGCCATCAAAAATGACAACGACTAACTATAAAAAAAAACAAAAAAAAATCTTATATCTTACAAAAACAAAATGAACATTAACCAAAACCAATACAATAACTGCTTTAATGAAAACATTAAAAGTTAAAAGCGTTTTAAAACTTATTGATTTTTGTGTTTTTTTTTTTTATTTTTTGTCACTGATTTTCAAGAATATTCTTTATTATACGCGCCATGAATGAACGCGCGTGAGCAACGTTAATCAATGAAGAGTTATTTTTTTTTTTTTTATTAATGATATTTTTATTAGCTAGTTATTTAATGGCTTTTGTGCTGGGTGCTTTACCCTTTATCACGCTACACACTGTTTTCCAGCATTTATTGGTCCGCATTAACTTTATTCCTGGTCGTTTGTTTTTACGACAGTTTAAAGATCAATTTGCTTATATTATTGAAATGTTTTTTTTAATATTTTTTTAATGATTATTGCCATTATTATTATTTTAATATTTATGCTGCTGTTTTGGTTTTTCATTTTTTAAGTCAGCCTCTTAGGCTTTGTAAGTAGCTGCACGTGCCTATGTTAGCCAGCGACAGATGTTTTTTTATTTTAATTGTCCTCATTTTTATTAATTTTATTTTATTATACTTATAGTATTTAAAATTTAATATCTTCTATTATGTGTAGTTGCATAAATCAAAACTTTTGCCGCAGTCGCAAATTATAATCTGACATATTTTATGACATGACACTTTAAATGGGCTTTATAATGAATAAATTTATTTTGCGTGTAAATAAAAGCTTACGCTTTTAAGCGTAAAAAAAGCTATTAATTTTATAAATAATTTTTTTTTCTAATATAAAACATATTGTTTGTGGAGCATGCACTTTCCAAATTTTATTAGAACAAAAAAGTTACAATAGCCGTGCTTAAGTTGAATCAAAATTATATAGGTTTAATTATATTGATGACGTCACTATGTATAAGGGTTTGGCATGGTTTTCATCCAATTCTTCTATATTTCACACTCATTATAAGTTGTAAATAGCAGAGCATATGTGTAAAATATCCAGTCAAAACATAAATTTTTGTGGAATTTTTGAAGGTTTTACTATTCTAATGACGTCACTTTGTACAGGAAGTAGGCGGTGTTTTCATGAGACTTTGCTTAAATTTCAAACTCAGATTCTATATTAAAAAGCAAAGCTTGTATGGAAAATATTAATTAATTCATATCATTTTTGCGATGACGTCACTTTGTATGGAAAGTAGGCGTGGTTTTTTATTTGATTTTAAAAAAATCCAAATTAAGATTGTTTTAGAGATCTAAGATTTTGTGTAAAGTTTTAAGTCAAACTATTAATTTTGGTGGAAGTTTTAACGATTTTAGTATTTTGATGACGTCACTTTGTATGGGAGATAGACGTAGTTATCATTTGATTTTGCAAAATTTCAAATTAAGTTTTCATTAGATTTTGTTTTTAGACTATAAGTGCTTATTTTGGATTCAAGTTTTTGTGCAAAGTTTCAAGTCAATCGATGCATTTTAATGGGAGTTGAAACTATAGACTTTATCAGCAAGAACTATAAAATTGGTATTTTTTTTTTAATAAAGCAAACAACTCTTCCGATGTCTGTCAAAATTTTATTAAACTATAAATTAGACACATTAAAATTATGTGTGAAAGACAATATCTTTGGAAGCTGCCAAGTGACTCGCTGTTCAATTATACGCCTCTGCAACCCCATGCCGCTTGTTGGGACACCTCTTATCTCTCCCAATATCTCTGCCATGTGACGTAATGCCAACTTTTCCGAAAATAAAAATTTAATATCAGGAGTTGTAGGGGAAATAAGAGAACATTTACTTGGAAGATGTATTTTATGATGGGACTGCTTTTTTTTTTTGTGGAATGTCAATTTCTTTTCAGAAGGTTTTTCCAACAAGAAGTGTACGATTTGTCTTTTGAATAAGTTGAACAATTATTCTGATGTTTTTTTCATTTTTATTGGATTCAAAAGAAGATACATGGAGATTATGTATGGAACAGAATATTTTGTTTTTTTTGTTTAAGTCAATTTCTTCTTAATTATCATAACTGTTTCAACAAGAGGTGTACGATTTGTTTTTTAAATAAAATGAACAATTATTCCGAAATTTCTTTTATTTTTATTGGATTAAAAAGAAAATACATGGGGATTATGTATGGAATACAAAAGTTTATAATTTTTTATTTTTTTAATATGTGTTTGTAACCCTACCCGTTTTTATTATGTCGCTTTGTATGGGAACTAGGCATAATTTTCGTCCGATTTGGCGCATTTTTAAACTTTATCTTAATTTTTTAGAAATAAATTTATGCAGCGACGGATCAACATACGGTCTGAAAGAGCTTTAAACTCCCCCCTCCCCCCCCCCTTGGAGACAAAAAAAAATGAAAATAAGTCCAAAAAGCCGTTACAAAACTGTTGCTTAGCCCCCCTCTGGCGAATCCTAGATCCACCACTGATCTTATGTATCAATTTTTATTATGAGTATGATCGTTTCAAAAGTCATGACGCAAACCCGAAGTTCCAGTGTTTCTTTGTCACTAAAACAAAAATTAGTCGAATTTTTATTTTTGCATTCGTTGACGAAATTTCCTCTACTAAGTTGACAAAAAAATATTTAATCATGTTTTTGTTTAGAAAGATGGTAGTTTCTACTCAAAAATCATAGATATAATAATACAAGGTAGCATTGACAACTGTTTATTTTCTCTTCTACAAGAAAACTTCTCCTGTCAAAAACAGTTGTTTTTGAAAAGGCATCTGCAGCTGCTGTAGTTGTTCTTTTCACTTCAACGTTTTCAACACATTTGCCTTTATTCTTGTTGTCACTTTTTCTCATGTGAGGTGACGCGTGTCACTGTGACTTCAATTCGTATTCTTGTTGTCACTGCAAAGAGTTACGGCACAGTGAACAGCGCCCTGTGAGAAATTTGTGATATTCTTGTTGTCACATTGAACACATTTTGGGTAAATTTAAGTGACAATTTACTCGCATTTTTTTTTAAAGTGAGGAAGATGAGCAAACAAAAAATGTAAATAAAATATATAATTAAGGGAGTTTTTGTGAGAAATATTAATAAATTTTTTAGTTTAGTGTGAAGATAACGTCCCAAAAACAGTTTGAGGAGATGGTGGGTTTTATGACCAAAAACCCATCGCTCGCTAAGGGTATGAAGTTTACAGACAAGGGGACTGCTGATGGGAAGTGGCAAGCGCTGGCAACCAAGATGAATAGTTTTGGTCCACCAATTAGAACTACTGCAGCGTGGCAAAAAGTAAGAATTCTAGTCATGAAAATCTAGTTGTTATGCTAACAAACAAGTCTGAATATTTAACTCACACTCCATCAGGTAACTTCATTGGGTTTGAGGCATCCCTTAAATTTCTACTTTTAATTTTTAAATTTTCGCCATCATCCGAGCTGTCACTGTCTGAAAACCAAAACTCAAAGGAACTCATATTTTAATTAATTTAACTATTCAGTTTGCTGAAACAAATAAAACTTTGCAATAAGCAGAAATAGGAGGGTGTGTTCAATGCGTTCTTTTATTTCATTTTCACGTGTTCCACAAACTCACGTCACATGGCAACAAGAATACCAGATTTCTAGTGACGTGACACAAGTTTGAGAACTCTCACATAGGTGAGGTGACAACAAGAATCAAGGCAATTGTTTGTGTTTTCAATGGCCAACTGTGAACGCACTTTTTGAGAATATTTTTTGACAGGAGATGGTTTCTTAGGCAACTAGCAATGCTATCTTGTAATTATTATACCATGATTATACAATATTTTACTTCCACTCTACTCCTCTCCACTCCACTTCATCCCTTTGTTTATCCCTTTCTCACGCCATTCAGCGCAATAATATATCGATGCAATGAGCCATCAGCAGACGGTTAGGATGCACGAAAAAAAATATACATTTAATGCTCTCGCACAGTGGGGCAGAAGCTAGTTAAGCTAACATGAATTCAAAAATTCAATCAAGTTATAGACACTGATTTGGTTTTTTATTATTCTTTTATTTTCAACTCATTTTCAACCCATTACCGTTAAAATTTGTTGTCTGTATCCTACTACATTACAGAATTGTAAGCATAGTTCACCTGAACTGTTTCTCTGGTATGGTTCTAGGTTCTTTTCATTGCAATCAAGCACAATGCAATATGCAAGTTTGACTTAATTCATCGTATTTTCTAACAAAATGTTGTAAAGAGGTATATTGTTGTGATTATTTACGTTTCTAACTGAATTTAAATTTAATTTATATGCATATAAAAGTGCGCACGTTCTTGTCCTTCGTTTGCAGCATACTACTCCCACGGCCGCTTACTGTGTAAGGCAGATGTCATCAGTGTTTGCGCGGCCTTCAGAAATAATTGCTGACATCATGTTTCCATTTACCACTAAGAAATTTTATTACCCACTATAACGTCGTTTGGTTTATGTTGTAATGTCTTTATGTTATCCATGATTTTAAAAAAAATTTTATTGTAAAAGAGACTGGTCGAACTATTCGAATGATTTCATCTAAATTTGTTGGTATTTATCATAATAAATAAAAAAATAAAAAAAAAAATATTTTTCATAATATTGTTTTAAAAAAGTTTAAGGGTCTTTTAGGGTTTTGGTAATTTTTCAATCATTAGTTTTCATCATCATAGAAGATTTCACTGAATTAAAGAAAACAGTTATTATTAGTTCTCCACAAAGTTTATTGTATTCTCTTATTGACCAAAGAATCAAAAAATAAGTTATATCTTCTCAACACATATCTGTTTACCTATATCATCAATTATATCTGTTTCAATATGTTAAAATAGAAAAAAAATGTAGTTTGAATCAAAGGACTCTGATTTTTCAAAACTATGGTATTTATACACTGAAAAAAAAATGTTTTAAAATTGACGACAATTGTTATTAATTTGACGATATTTGTGTTTAAAAAATAGCTTGCAACAAATTTCGTCAAAGTAAGAACAAATGTATTTAAAAATTTTGAAAAACATATGAAAAAAAAGTCAAATTAACAACACATTTTGTGAACACATTGTGTTTAATTTTAAGCTAACTTTTTTTTTTCAGTGTAGGAATTGATATAAAAACAATTAATATGTAAATATTACATAAGCCGAAATAAACTTTTTTCCTTAAATATAATTTGGGACAATTTAGTTGAAAATGATTCTATTCTTCAAGCTCCAAACAAAACTTTGTTTTACCAAATTCAACCAGTAGATATAATAAACATAACATAGCTACCGACATAACTACCAAAAAAACGAGTTTTCATCCCATTTCCAGATTTAAGCACATTCCAAAATTCAAGTATGCAGCGGTAATAGTGTTTTCTATCATGTCTACTCATAACCCGGCCTCTAGGATTCGTAACAAATTTTTTAGGTTTTGGTTTGGTTATTTTGTAAATCTTTTTTACCTTACTATCGGTCACTTTATTTTACTTTCAAATCATAATTTCTTAAAAACTAAAACTTACTTCTCAAAATTGATATAAGTTTGGAACTGTTGAGAAATAATCTTATGAAGTTTCAAAAGTTCTTTCTTAAGACATTAGGTCTGTTTTCGAACTCGTTTTAAGTAACTTGAAATTACTTGAAAGCGTTTCCGCACACATTTTTCCAGGACAAGAGAGAAGAAGAACAAGCAAAATGTTACTCTCTATTACTCGAACTTTACTTGAAAAATTTCTTCGAACACGAATCTCGAGCTTCAAACAGCTGATTGCCTAAGTGATCAAATTAAATTCTTGTGAAAAAAATGTATAAAATTGGTTAGAAAATTAATAAAAGTAAAGTTAAAATAAGCAATATGAACGCAAATGGAAGCAAAAGGGTCCCGGAGTGCAAGGGAATTCCTTGCAACTTCTTTGAATTTTCCATTCTTTTAAATAAACCAACCACCAAATTTTAATTAAATTTTATTTAATTTAATTTGCCAAGAAACAGTTCTGCTTGAAACTTACTTGAAGACGTTTCTGTATTTTTTGACACATTTTCTCATTACTCTCTATTACTCGATTTTTATTCGAATTTTACTTGAAACGAGTATGGAAACAGACCTATTTTTTGTAAAACGAAAGCAATCATCTTACATCATTTTATTTGGGAATTCGAGTATGAGAGAGAGATAGCAAGAGAGAGAGCAACAGAGAGAGCAGGAGAGAGGGAGAGAGAGAAAGAGTTTATTTTAATTTTTTTGGAATTGGAGTTGCCAAACCAAATAATTAGAAGTAAGTATTTGTTTGCTTAAAGAAGTATACCTTTGTCCGAGGCAAGAATGATAGAAACAGAATTACGCGTACCGCAGTTCCGTTATCTAATGCTCTCTTTCTCAATTGAGGGCATGACGTCACGCTGCGCTTCTGCTTTACAATAACGAAATTGAAAATAAATTCTTGCAGAAAAGTAAAAATACCATCGTATGCGAAAAATGTAAATTTTTTAAACTTTCACGATTTTTATCTCCTAAACCATTCAAGACCGACAAAATTGCACCAATAGGCTTAGGAGGTCCATATACATATTATAAAAACAAGAAAAAAAATATTTAGGCGTAGGCCCCAAAGTAAAATTATTCCAAAGTCTGATAATAGCGCTGGATGACGTCATGTTCTCTCTGCCATTTGCGGACCGCGTAGTCTTGTTTATATCATTCTTGAGTCCGAGGTATGAACAAAACTCAATTTTATAGCTACAGTTTTTAAATTGATGCCAGTATGAGTCTATTCTGTCCCACTGTGCGCCAATACGGTAAATAAACAACGTGCAGACATTAACAACAATAAAAAATGTAATCATGAGGGATGCAAAGAGAGCTAAAACAAGCCTAAGAAATTGATGCAAAAACAAGCAAGCAATAATAATAACAACAACAGCAACATTAACAACTCTGGAGAGTGCAATTATGTGGACATCAAACCAACACAAAAGCATGCAATAGAGTGGCCAACATCTAGCCACTACTCTTAATTTACAGGGATTCGAAAAGTAGTAAAGTTTGTAAATGAATAAAAAATAAGTAGGTAGCTACGTTGACAAGCATTTTTTATTAGTACTCAATTAAGAAAAATTGTCAACTTAACCCTTATCTACCTTGTCTGACCTCATAAGCTAACACTTATAGAACATATAACCTGTCAAATGCATTCTAAAAACCATTGGAGTGAAACTGTAAAAAAATATTAAAGATTATTTGTTGAATTTTTATGACAAAAACAAAAATATGCGAATTTTAAGAAATTTTTACAAATATTTGATATGTTTATTTAATTTTTTAAATAAAACAAATATTTTTATAATAAAGTGAATTCTTATTCATATCATGCGGGATTTTTCAATTTTTTTTTTTTTTAACTCCTTCCTCAAAATTTTACTTTATTTTCGTTTTTTATTTATTTCAGGTAAAACTTTCCATTGCAAGTGAGAAAATCTAAAGATGAAGCATAAAAACCTAGGACTGACAAGTATAATTATAGAAGGTAATTTCAAAATATACTGTTTTTTAAAGACTCAATAATTTTTCCTCAAATTAAACTTTTTTGCTAGCATTTGAACTTGCAAAAAGTTGAATTTAAGTTTAAAAGGTTGAAATTGAAACAGCAGTTGTCTAACTTACTGTTTCGTGTTTACGTAAAAAGACGTAGTGTCAGTGTCCTTGGGAGGGTACTATGTCATCGACACTGATTTAAAGTCTAAAAGGTTGAATTTGTAGATAAAAACCGGTATAACATTCAATCATTGATCTTTTTTTTTCTTAAATTTTGACTCGAAAAAATAAAAATTTAAATAAAAATTTCGTCTAAAAATAAAAAAATCGTCCACTTAAAGATGTACATAAGAATAATTCCAAAGTATCGTTATATTTTGTTTAAAAATATACCAAACACTTAAGATTTCACCGAAAGGATTGATATAAAAATGGTTTGACGCCGTTTAATTAAACTTAATGAAGCAAGATTAACCAATAACTTAACCCTTTGAAGAGTACATTTTTGGGAAGAATATGAAATTTAAAAAGAAGTGGCACTTCAGGTTTATGGAGTCGCTGATTCTGATTTCGAAGTCAGAAATGAGTTTTGATAGCTGTCAACTGTCAAATCAGCTGTCATGTTACGCAATATACAATGAAAATTGGGAAACAGACGTTCATTGGCTGTTCCAGGAAGATTAAAGACCAATTATGTTGTAAGAAGAATTTTTCGACGGTTGAAAACTGTCAAAAAACTGTCAAAATGAGAAGTATGTGGTAAAAATACAAGTTGGGCGTCATTTCACCGGTTTCCAAGGCTTAACAAGATGTCAACGTCGGAGATGAGTTTTGACAGCTGTCACCTGTCAAATCAGCTTTCAAGTTACGTATTATAGAATAAATATCAGGATCCAGGTGTTCATTGGCTGATTTAGGAATATAAATTCCTAGAAAATTAAGTGGAAAAATTATTTGACAGTTGATAAAAAATAAATAAATAACTGGCCATTTCAGCCCTTGAAAGGACTTTGACCTAGCTTCTTATGATCAATTGTGTTGTGCGTGTTATTAAGTTTGTACACAATTGACCGAGAAAGGGACCTACATGTTTAACGCCGACTCCGAACGGCGATGAACGGAATGTTCTCGTTCTCAAGAAGCTTTACATGGCATTTTGATTACTCTCTGAGGTTTGCCATTGTCTGCAGAGAGGTGGCGGCCGTACAGAAAAATTATTTTAATTCAAATAATTTTCTGTCGGTGCTGGGGTTCGAACCTGGGTCTCCAAAGTTCGTTGACATAGCGGCCACGCACTTTAACCAACTACGCCACGGTCGCCACAGTTGATAGCTGTCAAAATATTTATCAGTTCCATCGTAAGTTGAGACTAGAGCACCACAGAAAATAAAATCAGGGTGTTTTCTGAGAATTGAAACTATAGCGTGAATCTTGACAGCTGTTTTATAGCGTGAAGTTGACTAAAGCGTGAAGTTGACAGCTGTCAAAAGTAATTTTTAATAGTGGATTCGTAATCAGCAACCCCAAAAACATATATCTAGGTAATAAAATCATATTTTTCATTGCCAAAAATTTCGGGTGACCGATTTTTTTCTGGAAAAAAATCAATTTTTTTTTCTTTAATCCTTAATAACAAATTCCCAGTAAATAATAATGCCAAAATCCTAGTTTATGTAGTTGAAGGAACTCATAAGGAACCCACAACACCCACAACATGTTATACATGGCCAAAGATTCAAAATTTCAGCATTTGAAAGAGCGAATATAGATGGGACTTATATGTCCCACCGCCCCGCAAAGGGTTAAGCAAGAATTATCAATTTTTCAAATTCGAGTTATCTTATTTTACCATTCAACTAATCTGCAATCGAAGAAATGGAAAGCGTTAAAAAAATCCATGCCAAAAATCTCTTAAGATGAAATAAGTATTTAAGACATTTTCTTAAACTACACTTACAACTAGAGAAAGCTAAAAAGCTTTATTAAAAACGCTTAGTATTGTTAATCCTGCGATAAAAATTGAAAACTTCTGATTAATTTAAGTAAAGTAGTGGAATGAAAAAATCGATCAGCTTTTTTTACAACTCTTTTAGCGTCGAAAAAGTAGTAAAAAAAAAAGTAGCAAAAAAACTTCAAACATCAACTACGCAGCCGTTTCCTTTGGCGCTTGTAGACACACACATGCAGACTTACTCACTTACTCGCTCTCTCTCACACAAACTTCCGGACAAGGTCAATGACTCCAAAATGCGACTCCTAAAATGTTTAATTTACACACACACACACACATACACACACTCACAGAGCGCCCTGAATTGGCGCTGAAATCCTAACCGAAGAAAGACGAAACCAAAACATTCTGCGCGAAATTCAAACGATGGCGCTCATTCGCTTTACAAGGCATTCGTTGCGATGCTCTCGTTGTCTGGATTTTTTGTTGTTGGTTTTGTTGTAGTTGAGTGCATCATTTTTCTCTACCTTCCTTAAATTGCGCACAACAAATGCAGTGAAAATGAAGAAGAAAAAAAAAAGCACAAAAATGCGCGGGACGAGCAGCGTATCGAGGAATTCAAAAGGATGCGTCGACAAAAACAAAAAAAAAATAAACAATAAACTCGGGGAATCAAAACAAAATGTGCAAAATATTTAGCTGGTTGGGTAGCAAAAATGGCGAAAAGAAGCGCAATAGCAATGGTAGTGCAAGTAGTAATAGTAGTACTGGTAGTAGTGTAGGGGTGATGGTAGTAGAGTTGCAGATGATGGCGTTAGGTCATGTGGTGCTATTAGACTGCAGGATTTTTGCAAAGACTTTGCAAAACAGCGTGATAGAAAGAGAGCAGCAGCGAGCAGTATGGATTTTATGCGTAAAGTTTTTTGCAGGACTTAAAAATGTTTTTTTTTTAACTTTTTAAAACATTTTTTTTTCCTGACTTTTGATTCTTCTAGAAGTTTCTTTGATTTATACGCAGTGGTGTTATTATTGAAAAAAGTGATGCTCTCATCGAAGCGGCAAAAGAGTTGCCATATAATCTTAAAAACAAAAAATTATCGGTTTCTAAAAAATTTCTTTTCGTAACCTTTCTAAGCAAATTTCATGAAATCTGTTTCAATTCTCTCGTTTCAATTGTTATTTCCCTGGGGAGTTTTTTTTTTTTTGGCATCTCCCTGTCTTTTGTCGCACTTCAAGATTGAGTTTAATGGAAAACTAATGTTTGGCACCACTGCCAATTATAAATAACTTTCTATAAAAACCATAAAAAAATGTTATTTATTTGCTCTTTCGCAAATTTATTCCACCACTTTAGAGCGCCCTCATAAATTTTTTTTATATCGTTAATACTTATTTCTTTGGAAATATAAAAAAGAAATGTCATATACATCTAGGTAATATTTTTACTGGGGCCTAATTTTTTGTCTAATGGAACTTTTTTATGGCATTTTTGTGCGTGTGTGTTGATTCATATATGTAACTGTCATTCGCACTCAAACAGGATGCGCACAGTAATTCAAATGCCGAAATTGGTACATTTGAAAATAAGTTGTCAACCATTATGGTCATGACATGATATATGACATAAGATATGACATATGATATGACATATGATATGACATATGACATGACATATAACATTACGTATGACATGACATGACATGACATACGATATGACATGGCATGATACATGATATGACATATGACATGACATATGACATGACATGACATATAACATGACATATGGCATGACATATGACATGACATATGACATGACATATTACATGACATATGACATGACATATTACATGACATATGACATGAAATCTGACATGACATATGACAAAATAACTTATATTTGAAAAATTTATAATTCTTGCTTAAGTCATTGGTTAATCTTGCCTAATTAACTTTAACTAAACGATGTCAAACCATTTGTATATCAATTCTTTCGGTGGAATCTCAAGTGTTGGGTATATTTCTAAACAAAATATATAAGAACCTTTGGAATTATTCTTATGTACATCTTGAAATGAAATGTGACATGACATATGACACATGACATGACATATGCCATAGCATATAACATGACATATGACATGACATATGACATAACATATAACATGACATATGACATTACATATGACATAACATATAACATGACATATAACATGACATATGACATGACATATGACATAACATATGACATGACATATAACATGACATATAACATGACATATGACATGAAATATGATATGACATATGACATGACATATGACATGACATATGACATATGACATGACATATGACATATGACATATGACATGACATATGACATAACATATGACACATGACATGACATATGACGTGACATATGACATTACATGACATGAAATATGACATTACATGACATGAAATATAACACTTACTTACTTATCACACTTACTTTTTCTTTTAAAGTTTACTTTTAAGGCAAACAACGTAAGCATTATCTGCAATCTTAATATCACGGTAGATTAAAATTATTGTTTTCTTGGTTGGGTTTTTATTTTCTGTTTTCTTTCGATGAAATTCCACTGATTCAAATAATTTAATTTTTGAACTTATCAGTAAACCAAAACAGCGTTTAATTGATTAACAACAACAAAAACCAATGCTCACTCACACACAAAAGCTTATCAAAGCGGTACACTTTTATTAAAATCTAAACGATTTTGTTTAGCTTTAAAAAAAATCTCACAGATTATGACATTGAAAGCCTTAAATGCAAGCTAAAAAAAAAACTCTAGCAGTTATTTCCAAAATGGCGCCTAGCAGCGTAAATTAATCATAATAATTTCAACAATTAATTTATGCTGAGTAGTAATAAAAATGATGGCTTGCGACAGACGCCAGGCGCTAGACAAGCATTCATCTTGTCGGTCATTTCAGCAGTTGCTGTCGGCTAAATGCACAAGATACAAATTTTTTAAATCATAAAAAAATCAAAGAAATCACATTCTATAATTAAAAAATATAACAAAACACAAAAAATATCAGCTACGAATACCGTGAACCACATGTCAGAATAACACGAAGAGGCAGCATGATTGATAGGTGTGTGTTTTTCTGTTTATGTGTGCCTGTGCGCGTTGATTTCTAATTGTCACAACGTTTGAAGTACATTTTAATCAAAATAATTTAATTGTTTATTATTTATATTTAAAATGCTGGAAGCGTTGCTTTTGGCGCTGTTGTCGACGTTGAATGATAATCGATGTCAGTCAAAAATAGAAATTCATTCATAAAAAAAGAGTTTGCCTTCTGCTAATTGTTTTTGACAGTCAAAAAAAAAACAAAAACAAAACAAAAATAAATGGCGTTTGATAGCTTGCAAAAATTTTATTTTTCCAGTATATCAGGGCGTTGATAAAAATAATGTAACTCAAAAATGTTTCAAGGCTGTGGAGACCATAGAAATCAGTTAAAAGTACGTTTTCTGACTAAATTTATTGTTTATTGTATACTTAAGTTGCTGATAGCTGATTTATTCGGGATTACTTGGGAAACTATTTTTACACATTTCGCCCTCTAACTTTTGTCAGTTTTTTTTTTAACACAAAAGTGGATTTGATGGAATAAAAAACAGAGTCAGTGAGAGAAATCCCGTTAAAAGTAATATTTCAGTTGTGATTCGGGTGTGTTTATGAACTTTTTATAAATTTGTTCAAATTGTTTGTCGAAAATAAATACATATGATACAAAAGAAAAATTCGTCACGTCCGGATTTGAACCAGGAATAGACATATGCGCTTAGCTTGCTTTAGTCAACAAGACATTATCATTCCTGATACCATTTAAGTTATCTGCTGAAGCTAATAGATGCCAAACAAGTAGGTACGACAAATCAAACCTCAAGTGGTTTGTGTCTACAATAAAACAACGAAATTTCGCTTCGTCCTTACAATTCTAGGTAACTTTGTGAGATAAAACAGATATTATTATGTGAGCTAATAACACTGTTTCTTTGCATGTATTTCTAAAAATTACATCAAACTTTCACAAAAACCTATCGTTTATGCAATAACTCGCGTATATATGAAGAAATGTTATATAACATGAAATTTCGTCCAAAAAGTCACAGGGGCTTTATTTCATATTTTCATACTCATCTTATAATATATCGATCGATTTCAATTCATTCTATCTAGAAGCTCTAAAGAAGATTGTTTGCAGGGATTTAAATTTGTCCAACTTCTTGTTGAAGCGATGACTGTAAATTTTGAAGTAAGAATTTATTCATGCTGCCAGTAAAACTGCATTTTGTTTTTCTTGGAGAAGCACTCAGCTTACAGTGTGCTGCTCCCATAAATACTCACATTATTTCATTCAACTTTTGTCACACACTTCTTGTTGGCGCCAATGTAATTACATTTTGCGCCTTACGAATGATATTCTGCGACAAAAATACACATACTAACACACACACACACACACACACACATACACAAATACATATGAAACATGTTAATATATATGTTAAATAAAAAAACAGGGTCACTGTAAAAATTTCTGGTTGTTAAAAGCACTGGAAAAATTAGCTTAAGTTTAATAAAATTATTTAAAAACCAAACGAATTTGTTTTTCAAATAAAATTATAAAAAATTTAATTAAATTTTATAAAAATATTTTTAAATAAATTAATGGTTAAAAAACATATCATCTTCACCACTGGTAAAAAAAAATT